>VDFB02083991.1:139831-160605 GCA_007258455.2 Sequoia sempervirens | reverse complement strand
TTTAAGGGTTGAGGGATTAGGGTAGAGGGTAGAGGACTGAGGGTATAGGATTGGGGGATTAGGATTGAGGGTTCAATTTAAAGGGTAGAGGGTATAGGGGTTGAGGGTTGAGGGTTTAAGGGTTGAGGTATTAAGGGTCAAGAGGGTTGAGGGATTAGAGTAGAGAGTTTACTAATTGGGTTTAAGGGTTTAATGGTTGAGGGTAGAGGATTGAGGGTATAGGGTTGGGGGATTAGGGTTGAGGGTCCAATGTAAAGGGTAGAGGGTATAGGGGTTGAGGTTTTAGGGTTTAAGGATTGAGGTTTGAGGGATTGCAAGTTTATGGTTGATAATTGAGGGTTGAGGTTTAATGTATAGGGTAGAGGGTAGAGAGTTTAAGGGTTTAGGGTTTAAGGGTTGAGGGTTTAGGGTTTATGGTTTATGGTTTAGGAGTGGGAGAGAGATAGAAGGATTGAGTGAGTTAGAGGGAGTTGAGAGAGGGAGTGGGGGTAGGAGGGAGAGATGTGTGTGTGTGAGAGAGAGAGAGGGAGGGGTAGAGGATAGAGGGTATAATGGTTAAGGGTAGAGGGTATAAGGGTTAAGGGTAGAAGGTAGAGGGATGAGAGATAGGAGTGATTGAGTGAGAGATAGGGGGTTGAGAGAGGGAGAGGGGGTAGGATGGAGAGACTCAAGAGAGAGAGAGAGGGAGGGAGTGGGAGAGAGATAGAGGGTAGAGGGGAGAGATATAATTAGGTTTTAAGGGTTGAGGGTATAAGAGTTAAGGGTAGAGGGTAGAGGTGAGAGATAGGAGTGAGTGAGTCAGAGAGAGGGAGTTGAGAGAGGGAGAGGGGGTAGGAGGGAGAGAGAGAGAGGTTATAATGGTTAAGGATAGAGGGTATAATGGTTAAGGGTAGAGGGTGGAGGGGAGAGAGATAGAAGGAGTGAGTGGGTGAATGAGAGAGGGAGTTGAGAGAGGAGAGGGGGTAGGAGGGAGAGACGAGAGAGAGAGGGAGTGGGAGAGAGATAGAGGATATAGGATAGAGGATAGAGGGTATAATGGTAGAGGGTAGAGGGGAGAGATTAGGGTTTAATGGTTGATAGTATAAGGGTTAAGGGTAGAGGGTAGAGGGGAGAGAGATAGGAGGCGAGCAAGTGAGACGGAGCTGGAAGAACGGGTAGGAGAGAGAGAGAGAGAGAGAGAGAGAGAGAGAGAGAGAGAGAGAGAGAGAGAGAGAGAGGGGTGGAGAGACATAAAGGGCAGAGGATAAAGGGTACATACAAGGGTAGAGGGCAGAGGAGAGAGAAACAGAACAGGGTATATGGCTAAGGTAGAGGGTAGAGGCAGAGAGATAGAACTAGGGTTTAAGGGCTGAGGGCATATGGCTAAGGTAGAGGAGGGAAGAGAGATAGGAGTGAGTGAGGGTATAAGGGTTAAGGGCTGAGGGCATAAGGTAGAGTGTAGAGAGGAGAGAGATAGGAGTGAGTGATTGAATGAGTGAGAGAGGGAGTTGAGAGAGAGAGAGAGGGGTTAGGAGAGAGAGAGAGAGAGAGAGAGAGAGAGAGAGAGAGAGAGAGAGAGAGAGAGAGAGAGAGAGAGAGGGCAGAGGATAGATGGTAGAGGGGAGAGAGATATAATTAGGGTTTAAGGGTTGAGGGTATAAGGGATAAGGGTAGAGGGTAGAGGGGAGAGAGATAGAATTAGGGTAGGGTCGAGGTGAGAGAGATATAATTAGGGTATATACTGTATGGACAAAGAAAGAAAATAAATCTATTAAAAAACCAACTTTCTCATAACACGAGCACATTTTGAATTAGTAGAGTTATGACCATTTTTAGCAAGAAATAATGTGAGTGCATTTTGTCTTGCTCTAAAAATGGTAAAAACTCAATATACCCATGATCTCAAGGCCCACATTCTGCACATTCTCTTGGTTCTACGCGTGCTCTGACAAAAAGTAGCTTTTTGATGATGTTGTGAAGTGTGCATGCACGTTTTTCACATTCCACCCCCTTTTCATGATCTTTCCACCACCTTAACATGAAATAGTAGAGTTTTCATGTTGAAAGGCATATAATATCAATTCAAGTTTGAATTCCAGTGAAAACTGATATACAATTGAAGTTTGGAGGAGAACAAGCTTTTGAAAAAGTCAAATTGTTGAGAATTTTGAAGAAAGAAGAAGCTAAGGCTACATAATTGGGTAGAACTCCTCCATTTTAAACTTTGTTTTTTTAGGTATGTGAAGTCTTTACACATTTTCTTTCATTCTATTATGGCTTGCTTTCATTTTTGTTGTTTTGCATATTCCATGTTGATCATTGTTTGTTTTTCATTATAACCTTAGGTTGTCAATGCACATTTTAAATTACACAATTCTCTACACTTTCCAATTACATTTTTAAACCACATCTCTTTGAGGCATTTTGTTATTTAACAATTGACTTACCTTGTGTATGCTTCCACATTTTGTATACACATATATATGACATAAGTTTTAAAGAATTAAAATAAAACATCATTTCTCAATCCTTTATTATTGATGTGCATACCACTCTCTGAAGCTTTCACTGAGGTATTTTGTCAAACAGTTATACCAAGCAGTTGATTGCCTTGTCTATGCTACCAAATTTTTTGTACATGTCTCTAAAAAATTGGAATATACTCCTCCCACATTGATAGATCATAGAAACTATTTTGGTTTTCATCTCTATTTCTAAATTTACCTCATCACTAAACCTACCTCATCACTTATGTTGTGATATATTTTAAATGTTTCCTTGATTAGTCTACCTACAAGGGATTCTAACCCTTCTCTCCACTATTACAAGACTCTTTATTCAAGGCTAAGTTAGCAACATGGGGAAAGGTGCAGCCTTTTTTTCAATCATGGCTCAAAATGGAAGTATGGAAAAAGCATTTGAATTGTTTGATAATAATGTTTTCGTATAAATGTACAAAAAATGTGGTAGCATTGACAAGCTATTGAGCTTGGTAAGATAGTGAGATCACTCACTAGCCTACCAATGTGGTAGGGTTGAGAAGGTAGGGTAGCATATGCCTCATAGAAATGGGGTCTCACAATGACTGTGAGACCCCATTTCTATGAGGCATACGCCGCCCCTACCATCTCAACCCTGCCACATTGGCAGGCTAGTGAGTGAGACCCAAATGCAGTAGGGTTGAGAAGGTAGGGGAAGTGTATTCCTTATAGAAATGGGGTCTCACGGTGATGCACATCACTGTGAGACCCCATTTCTATGAGGCATACGGTGCCCCTACCAACTGTGAGACCCCATTTCTATGAGGCATACACTACCCCTACCTTCTCAAGCCTATTGCATTGGAAAGCTAGTGAGTGAGCTAGCTTGCCAACACTCCACTTCCAATGCTCCACTAGCTTGCCAACATTCCACTAGCTTTCCAATGTGGCAGGGTTGAGAAGGTAGGGGTAGCGTATGCTTGATAGAAATGGAGTCTCACTATATCACTATGGGACTCCATTTCTATGAGGCATACGCTGCCCCTACCTTCTCAAACCTACCACATTGGCAAGCTAGTGAGCTAGCCCCATTTCTATGAGGCATACGCTAGTGAGCTAGTCTCACTATATCACTATGAGACTCCATTTCTATGAGGCATACGCTCCCCCTACCTTCTCAACCCTACCACATTGGAAAGCTAGTGAGTGAGCTAGCTTTCCAATGCTCCACTAGCCTGCCAATGCGGTAGGGTTGAGAAGGTAGGGGCAATGTATACCACATATAAATGGGATCTCATGGTTATTTCACAATGAAAGCCCATTTTTATGAGGCATATGTTGCCCCTACCATCTCAATCCTACCACATTGGCAAGCTAGTGAGTGAGCTAGCTTGCCAATGCTCCACTAGCTTTCCAAGGAATTTGAATTCACATGCCTTTTCCATGCTTCCATTTTGAGCCTATCTTGTAATCATGGCATGCCACATTACCACATTTCTTTAAGGAATTCCATCAAAAAACAATTCTTTCATTCTCTCATATTCATCCACCTTTGACTCATCATTCTCTTCACAAAACTCTTGATACAAAAACCCAAAACTGAGACCAAGGCATTTTGCAACTTTGAACCCCACTATTCCTAATACAATATGAAAATGGTCTAACAAGACCTTATTTAGATGACAACACCTAAAACCTACCTACAACCAATTATATAAGCAAGATTGACAAAACTTGAAGATTGGACTCCTATGGTGCCCCTGCACCACCTTTGTCTATGCTAGAAATACTCTTGTATAAGATGATTGTAAGTATTTTTTATGAAGCCTTGAATGACATATATTTCATTTATTTGAATGGATAATTTTTTTAGGAACTAATATTCATCTCATTGTCATGCTATAGGTAAAATTATCAACCATGCTGAAGAAATGAAGAAAGAATAAACTAATAGACAAAGAGTATGAAACCTTCAAAGCAAAGGAGAGAGAACGGATGGCGGCATATCGTGAAAAGAATAAATTGGATACGATTGAAAAAAACAAGCCAATTGAAGAGGAACCTCAACCATCAAAAAGAGAACATGCATTGGTAGCACAAAGGGCATGAATTCAAAAGAGTCATGGTAGGACAAATTCAGATACCATAGTTGGAGACACTCTGTCTACCGCAAGTGAATATGAAGGGATGCTATTAAGCACTAGCAAATATGGAGGGACACCATCTATCGTAAGTGAATATGGAGGGACACCATCTACCACAAGTGAATATGGTTGGAAACCATCCACTGCATCTCAAGTTGAGAGTACATCATCACTTGAATTTGACAAAGAAGGTATGCCATCATCCCCATGTGAACCTCAAGGTATGTTTTCTACTCCACCCTCGATCGAAGGTACGCAATCTAGCCCTCCTCAATTAAATATTGATAAAATTCCTAATGTTGAGATGTATGTACCTAGGAGAACACCACCTAGAATTTTGTGTATAAAGACAAAGTATTTGATTAATTTATTGATGAGGATATTTTGTAGCACATGGAAGGTAAGATTTCAGCACGCACTTGTAGAAGATATGTTGATAAGATTTGGAAATTCTTCTTTGAAAGGCTAAATGAAACTGTAAGATGTCAACTATTTGTTGAAATGATGTGAGTTATAAAGTATAGAAACATCATGAAGACTCTTGGGTTGAGAACATCGAATGCATCAAGTGAAAAAACTATTGTGAAGAATCTAATGGATGCTTATGAGAGTGTGGGTAAGACCTCATGGTCGAAGGATAGTAATGTCACCTGATGTGTCATTACATCAAATTTGGTAAGTAGTCAAACAAAGAGAGCTCGTCTCATTAGAAAGATGAATGAACAAATGAGAATTAGTAGAAAAACTTTATCAAAAGCCATTCAAAGGCGGAAAACAATTGAGGGAACCGATTCAAATGAATTATGGGCATTCTTGGGGAGACTGCCACAAAAAGATGAAAAAGTTGTTGAAGCATTAAGAACACTAATTGAAGAGTATTGTAAGAATAACACAAAGCCATCTCCGAATCAAAGGGATGTGGTAAGAAGGAGAATCGGTAGTCAGAACTGTGAGCCACATCTAAAGCATTTTTTGGATATGACTCAAACCCATTTTTTTTGTAAATTTCAAAATGATTATCCTCAAATTAGTATTTGTCAAATATTTTTTGAAATGCTTAAACCTTTTTATGTCAAGATAAATCACACACACACACTACTTGTTGTAGAATACATATTGAATTCTCTAACCATTATGATGTTTATTGTTCTATGTGTTTAGATTTGCATACTAACGATGTTTTGCAGGATTGTGGCATAGAAGCCCCACCTAAATCTTCAAGAGAGTTCTTATCAAAAAATTTATGTGAAATAGAGGATGGCCAAATATTCTACAGGAAAACATGCTTCGATGGTTCATGCGATCGTTGCGATGGCTTGTAGTGTATGCCAATATGCCAACATATGGAAAACAAAAATGAGGTGGGACAAAAACTAGTAGAGTTCAGGAAGTATAAAATAGTGGCATATGTTACAAAATATGGGTCTCAAGAAAAAAGGTGTGATTTGGTTATTGAGAAGATTCCATTGTATCAGTTTATGTCCATGTTTCATGACAATATAGTGTATGAGTATTGAGACATACCCATAGAGCCTGATGGATGGACAAGTAATTCAAGCTATGCAAGGAAACCTTTCTAGCTGGAAACATAGTATCAGTGGTTGACTTTATAGAGAACTACACTCTACATACATAGTGTGAGGTGCAGTCACAGTATTACAACTCCACATAGGTTTTGATATTTGTGCACATAGAATTAATTCATGTAGTTGATAGAGGACCAAAGGAAGGTATTGACGAAGTATCACTTTTACATTAATGATGATCACACACATTCTCCAGAGTTTGTGCAAGGTTGCTTCCAAATGTTCTATAGTGATTTGACTTGGAGGGGCATAGCATACGGTCGACATATAATATGGTCAGATAACTATGCAACACAGTTCAAGAAGTTGTACATGCTCTACTGGTTGATCAGGATGCATGTCATTACAGGTGTTCAACATATGTGAAACTTTTGTGATTCTGGGCATGGAAAGGGGGAGCATGATGGTACAGGAGCATGTGTGAAAATAGCATTAACATGAGAAGAGTTAAAGTATAAAAATAGTGCAAAGTTGACAGATGCAAAATCAATCGTCAAGTGGTGTAATGCTTCGATGGGTCTAGGTAATGAAGGCATGTCTTCAGGTCATAGATTTTCTTGGTTGATGGATGATACTAACATTACACCATATGAGGATTGTTGTACACTAACGGGATCGAGTGAGATACATTATTTTCTTCGCTCAAATGCAGGTTCATGGAGTATCGATACATGGAAGATGGCATGCTTTTGTTCTTCATGTACAATGCAAGCCTAGAATGATTGTGAGTCAGGGGAGTGGGTTGACAAATGGTTGAAAAGTTATCTTATCCCACTTCACACGTATCACCCTTCGACAACATTGGAACTAACACAGATGGAATCATTGGTCGACTTTGACCACGTATCAGATCTAGTTCAACTAGGTAATATATCTACTTGCTTAGTTTTTGAAATTCCATATTGTTATCTTACTTTGTAGTGTATTTGTAATGTTGACTAATTTCAAGAGATTTGTTTCACATATTAATGTAGGGAATGTTTATGCAATTATTGCAGATGAAGACAATGAAGAGGGAACAAACTATTTCTTGTGTAGTTATGTTGAGGCCAAAAAGAAATTGGAGGCCCTAGTTATAGATGGAGAAAACATCGAATACCCTACAGGCTCAGTTGTTGTTATTGGAATGTGGCTTAGAAGGCACCCACATAAGAGTGTTAAACATTTTCTATTTCAGGACTTTGACATGCATCGTAAGACTCTTCATTACTCGAACCTTTTTGTGGCATCCAATGTTCCTTTGACCAAATATGGGGGTCAACCTTTGAACAAGACCTTGTGGAAGGTCTGTGAGTCTTACCATGAGGAATTACTTGACATAATTAAGATTAGAGCAGACTTGGATGGTTCATTGGATTAATTTGTAAGTATGCACATAGCTTCTTATTAATTTATACTTGTATACACATTAATTTGTTTGATTCCAATGCTATCATCTTCTTTTACTTTTCCTATTTATAAGTAACCTACTAAAAATATATTGGTGCCCCTTGCAAAAAATGCAGATTTATGAGCCATCCAAGAGAATCTTAACCGGAAAAGCAATGCAACATCCTTATTTTGATGATATTGACAAATATCAATTATGATTTTAAGCCATTACAAGGGTGCGTGTGAAGGTTGGTGAGGGAATTTCAAGTTATTCATTTGAAGTTAACCTTATTATGAGAACCTGTGATGTAGATATTATAAGAGCATCTCGAATTTCAAGTTATTATATTCATGAGAGGTGTCAAGTGTGCAATAAGTATCTTGGAACTCCCAGTGAAGATGTATGACCAGGAGTGACTAAGTTGAGAGACTGGCATGCCTATCTATAAGTGCCTTCCATCTATTTTCATTTCATTTCCATTTTGGATGCTCTTTCTTTATCTTCTTTTACTTTGCGTATTTGTAAGTAAACTACTAAAAATTGATTGGTCTCTCATTGCAGAAAATGCTGATTTATGAGCCATAGATGATAATTTCAGCCAAAAAATCAATGCAACATCCTTATTTTGATGATCTTGAAAAATCTCAATTTTGGTCTGAAGCCATTATAAAAGAGCGTGTGAAGCTTAGCAAGGGAATCTCAAGTTACTCATTTGAAGTTAACCTCATAATGAGCACCTATGATGTAGAAATTATAAGAGAATCTCGAATGTATGAGTGACATTGTAAAAGATCTATGAGAATGGAGTACCTAAGGCATTGTAATGAGATTTACTCAAATATTGAGATTTGGTGCAGGGCACCAAGGTTATTGAGCAAATTTGGTTCATGGAAGTCTTAAGTTAGTTTTGTGATTTGAGTTTTTTCAATTGAATAAGGTCATATTAGACCAATTTATAATGTAATAAGTCATGTTAGTAGGTTTTGGGGTAATTTTGGAGTTCATGTTGCATATTTGTCAAAATGATATAAAATTGCAAAAATTGAAATGTTGTCAATGTGAAAAAAGTGCAAAAAAATGTAAACTTGAAGAAGCCCAAGGGTCATCAGCATTCAAAGGGTAGTTAGAGCCATTTTCATAGGTTGGTTAAGGTTTAAATATGTTGGGAACTCAAAGGAAGATGTTGTTGAAGGTTTTTGTGAAGGAAAAATAATAAAAATCCTCTAATTTCTCTTGTAATTTTGTGTGTTTCATTGAGCTTTTTTGTTGCAGACTATTATACTTGGTCATACATAAGTATTATGTCTTGAAATATTTTCCAATTGGTAGAGATAGGTGTTAGGTATGTTTTGGATTTGGCGTGATAGAAATTCATTGAGTTTTAAGAATTTTATTGTCAAATTATTGATTATAGGTCTGTATAGCCAACCATAAGGGTTTGAAGAATAAAAATGAATAAATGACTCATTCCACCTCTTGTTTCTCTTTGTGGCTTAGTGGAATGAGTCCAAAATGGTAGGATTAGATGTAGGAATAATATTTAGGAGTAGGTAAAATGTTTAGGAATGTTTTTGGTTGTTGTCCCAAAGGAAATTAGGTTAATTTTGGCTTTAAAATGGAGTTTAGATGTTGGGTTTTGGTAAAATTGTCTTACGAAAGATTGGGAGATGATTTATTTGGCATGAGAAGGAATATATTGAAGTTTTTGAAGCTTTGGAAGGGTAGGGAAGGCAAGTTGAGTGCTTGGGCATGATGCCCTAATTGTCAAACTGTGTATTTGGAGTGAAATTTGATGGTTAGAGGAGGGAAGTTGTAGAAACTCTGGGGGGCAGCAGATTTAGATGAACCTTCAAGTATGTGTAGACATAACTAAAGGTGTTTGAGGCCTTGGTTGGTTGTGTAGAAGATTGAAACGGTGTTTTTCAATAAATCCCTTTGGAATGGCATAAAGTGAGGGTTTCATGTTTTGGTGTCATAGGAAGTGATTCTGATAGCAATACAGGGAGGCAATCAACTCACTTCCACAATACAAAAGGATTCCAACCTCCTTCCTTCCCTCAAAACTCAATCTTGGCTTATTTTCAACTTTTCACCTAGTCACTCTTGTAGGTCTGCAGACTTATTTCTTCCACCTTAACTCTCAAAATTCCTTAACAACCTCTACAAAAAACAACCATTTTAGGCACCCATATAAGCCTTGTTCAACATACATCAAACCGTCATAAGACTCTTTTGGATCAACTTTCACAAAACAAAAAAACTACGTTGTCCACAAGGCCAATTAGGCCAAATGAACAAAGAAACCCCCCTTTATTCTTCCTCTTACATGAAAAGCACCATTGGGTAGCATGAACCATTCTACTAAACAACCAATTCCTCCACTTTTAGGGTGTGATAAGCCCTCTAACATAACAAACCCCAAAATCCTCTTCTTTCATAAGTTAGGCAAGGGTTTATTGAAAACCCATACTCCAAACCTTCCCACAGTAAACCAAAGCCTAAAAAACCTTCAAAAAGGTCTACACAAGCTTAAAATTTCAAGAGATATTGTTGCCCCAAAAGATTTCTTCAAACCCTAGCACTAAAACACCATTTTCCACTAAAAAATGCACCATTTGACATCTAGGGAACCACCTAAAAACCCTCTATTCACCTCCCTTGCACACAAAAATTTACACACATGTTTTATAACCCTAACTAAGACTTTTCACCAAGTTATAGAAACATACAATGGGTGGAAGGCTTAATATGACATTTTAATGCACTCAAAACCATTAAAATAGGGTATATAGACCGACCCTCAGTAATTGGCTTCTAAAATGTGCAAAATCACTTGAAATCCAACCAAACCAAAATTAAAATGGAGTTAAGTTTTCTACCCACCAAATTCCATCCAAAAGAGAGCACAATCACCCTATACAAAACCGTACAATTTAAGGAAACATCAGATTTCTGGTAAAAATATAGAAAATTGCAAGGAAACAATGAATTTTATTGATCTTCTAAGTACATCATCTTGAACCTCAACTTCGAACTATGTGAGGAATTTTTAAACACAAAGACACCCAAATACCTTGTCCCAACTAACTTCAACCACCAAAGAAACAACTTTTCAAAAATCTAACCATTGTCATTCAAATTTGTTGCAATTTTGCAACTTATAAATTTGACAACTTTTCCATTAACTCTTTATTGCACTGTAAACTCGCTAATCACCTAAATGACACAAAAATGATCCCCATGGACACTAGAATGGCCTTGATATGGCCTTATTACATCTAAAGACCCAAACCTTCAAAGAAACCAAACTAAGATTCCCCAATTTCATGTCTTGGTCATGGTGCACTTCCACCAGATTCTTTGATAAAAAATTATGGATTTACATTAGGCATGGTCCTCTTTCACACCCAAACATGCGGAATCACTCTCAGCTACGTTCAACCGGATCGATCCCTTAAGGGTCCAAAGTGCGAAATGGAAGCAATCTTTGACGAAGTATTACTTGGAAACCATGGTGCTTACGAAATATATGTTTAATCCTATGAGATCATGTTGGGCCCCTCTACAATAACCTCTCTCAGTTTTTTAATCTCAAAGTAGTTTTTTTGTGGTGTCTAGTTTTCAATTGATGGAAAAAGTGTCAAATGCAAGCAATGCAAAGTTGCAAAGTGGTGCATTTTTTGTTCTACAACTCGTGTGACCAAAAAAACTATTCCAACGTATCTAAATAGATATGTTTACACTATGAATGGTCCTCTTTTATACCCAAACATGCAGAATCACTATGAGCTACATTCAACTGGATCGATCCCTTAAGAGTCCAAACTGCAAAATGGTTACAAAATTCAGCATGTTGTTACTTAGATATTGTGATGCTTAGAAACTTCTCATCTTATCCTATGGGATCGCATTGGCCCCTCTACAATAACCTCTTTCGGTTTTCACTATCTCGGAGGCATTTTCACTTGGGAAAAAGTTGTCAAATACAAGTAGTTGAAAGTTGCACAGTGGTGCAACTTACATTTTGCAACTCGTGTGACCAAATGGACTGTTCCAACGCATTCAAATAGGTATTTTTACACTAGGCATGGTCCTTTTTCACACCCAAACACGTGGAATTACTCCAAGCTATGATCAACCAGATTGATCCCTTAAGAGTCCAAAGTGAAAAATGGCTACAAACTTCAACATGTTGTTACTCGGATATCGTGATGCTTAGAAAATTTTCATCTAATCCTATGGGATCACGTTGAGCCCCTCTACAATAACCTCTCTTGGTTTTCACTATCTTGGAGGCATTTTCCCATGGTGGCGAATTTTCACTTGGAGAAAAAGTTGTCAAATACAATTAGTTGAAAGTTGCAAAGTGGTGCAAGTTTCATTCTGCAACTTCGTGTGACCAAACAGACTATTCCAACATGTCCGAATAGGTATTTCTATGCTAGACATTGGTCCTCTTTTACACGCGAACACACGAAATCACTCTGAGCTACGTTCAACCAGATCGATCCCTTAAGAGTCTAAAGTGCAAAATGGTTGCAAACTTCAGCATGTTGTTACTCAGATACCATGATGCTTAGAAAATTCTCATCTAATCATATAAGAATGTGTTGGGACCCTCTACAATAACCTCTCTTATTTTTTTTCTATCTCAAAGGCATTTTCCCATGGTGGCGAATTTTCACTTGGAAAAAAAGTTGTCAAATGCAAGTAGTTGAAAGTTGCAAAGTGGTGAAACTTTCATTCTACAACTCATGTGACCAAATGGACTGTTCCAATGAGTCTGAATAGGTATGTTTATGCTAGGCATGGTCCTCTTTTGCACCCAAACACGCAGAATCGCTCGAGCTATATTCAACCAAATCGATCCCTTAAGAGTCTAAAGTGCAAAATGGATGCAAACTTCAGCATGCTATTACTCAGATACCATAATTATTATAAACTTCTCATCTAATCCTATGGGATCATGTTGTACCACTCTACAATAACCTCTCTCGATTTTTTCTATCTCAGAGGAATTTTCCTATGGTGGCGAATTTTCACTTGGGGAAAAAGTTGTCAAATGCAAGTAGTTGAAAGTTGCAAAGTGGTGCAACTTTTTTTCTACAGCTTGTGTGACCAAACGGATTGTTCCAACGTGTCTAGATAGGTATTTCTATGCTAGAAATAATCCTCTTTTACACCCAAATACGCGAAATCGCTTTGAGCTACGTTCAACCAGATCGATCCCTTAAGGGTCTAAAGTGCAAAATGGCTGCAAAATTGAACATGTTGTTACTTGGATACCGTGATGCTTAGAAATTTCTTGTATGATCCTATAGGATTGTGTTGGGCCCCTCTACAATAACCTCTCTCAATTTTCACTATCTCAGAGGTATTTTCCCATAGTGGTAGATTTTCAGTTGGAGAAAAAGTTGTCAAATGCAAGTAGTTGAAAGTTGAAAAGTGGTACAAATTTCATTTTGCAACTTGTGTGACCAAACGGACTGTTCCAATGCATCTAAATAGGTATGTTTATGCTAGACGTGGTCCTCTTTTGCACCCAAACATGCAAAATTGCTTTGAGCTATGTTCAATTGGATTGATCCCTTAAGGTTCCAAAGTGCAAAAGGGAAACAATCTTTGACGAGTTATAACTCAAAAAATGTGATGTTTACGAACTCTCCTTCTGAGCCTACAGGATCATGTTGTGCCCCTCTACAATAACCTCTCTCATTTTTTGTTATCTTAGATTTGTTTTCCCGTGGTGTCCAATTTTTACTTGATAGAAAAAGTGTCAAATGCAAGCAGTGTAGTGGCCCCTCTATTGAATATTGCTATTGTAGAGTAGTTTTACAACCTGTACGGTCTGATGGTGACTCCAAATTGATTTGAATTATTGTTTTAGTGTCCTATCTATCATTTTGATTGAGTTTGAGGCGTTCCCATTGGGGTTGTAGAATCTTATTTAGTTTTCTCTATAGGCGGGTCTGAAACTCCAATTTTAGGCCTCCCTGCTCTTGGTAATTGAAGGCCTCCCATTGGGGTTGTAGAATCTTACTTATTTGAATTTTTGATTGGTAATTGAAGGCCTCCTTGCTTTGTGCCACTTCTCTCCTATTGCAATTTTGGGTGGATAATTACTTTCAAAGTATTGGGAATGCTTTGCCAATTTTCTAGTTGGCAGTTGCCATTCTAGAAGGCTCATCTCTTGATATATTTTATACTCATTCTTAATCAATTATCAAGTTAATAATTAGTGCATTTATTTACAGTTAATCTTTTCTTTTCAATTTGTGCAATTTTGGAATTTGTAACTCTACTAGTATTCCTAGAAATATTGAAGTTGTTTAACATTGACTAATAAAGTTGTTTAGCATCAATCAATTAATATTCAAGACAAACCATGAAGGACAACAATGATCAATGCTAGGGCTAACCAATTAATAAGTATACATGTGAATAAGGGAAGCACAAGTACTCAAAAACACATAAGCCTTGAAGTATACACAAATTAATACAAAGTATATACATGAATACAAGGTATACTCATGAAAACACATAAGTCACAAAGTATACATTGGAATACATGTAAGTCACAAAGTACACATGTAAGTTGTAAAGCATACACTTGAATACATGTAACTCATATCTATTTAACCATGGATTTATAATGCAAATATGGACACAATTGATAATATAGATTTGTATTAACCAAATATCCATGTAGGCATACATCAATATATGTCGATATAAGTATAAATATAGGTACAAAATAGCCATATACGTTTATGAGTATTTCATATAGGCATACAATGTCAAATATATCTAATAGAAAATATGTACAAAAATACCATATAGGCATACAACAAAGGGATTCAGAATCAAAAGTCATTGCTCTCCAGGTTCTCAAAATAAACTCTTGCCCTTTGCTTTCCAATCGAATGAAGATATGTTTGTAACTCATTTATGCTATGGATGAGAAGTTCTCCTACTCCTCCTAGTGTTTAGTTCTTGGTGAAGTCTTATCTGTTACAATAAGAAGTAAAGACATTAATATATAGAAATTACATTAAAAAAATGATATATTTAACAAAATAATCACTTATCGTTATCTAATGATCACTCTCCACGATGGAAATATTCGAATGCCAATGTTGAGGCATGTTGAAGCCCTACATAAACCATCCAAATAGAAATTAAACTATGAATCAATAATGGTTTGATTTTTCACTAACATACATCTATAACAATGAATGTAAATTGAAATATAGTAATTTGCCTCATACCTCCCCTGTCAGAGCCATCAAGGATTCTATAGCAAATGAAACATCGATGTCCATTTCCATCTGAACATTCAGAGGTTTCTCCGATTGCAACATCTAAAAATAAAACAACAAATTATTCAATCACAAAAACTACAATAGTGATCCACGTCATGACTTATAATGTATGAGATAATGAACAAAATTTTGAGTACTTATTAAACTATATATTTCTGACTATCATGTTTACTATTTTCCCTATCCATATCTTGTTCGAAAGCATGTGTTTTTAGGATTTTACCCATAGCAGCAAGTTGGTAAACCGTTTGATAAAATGCTTTTGTATACATGTACGATAACTATGGTGGCATAGAGAAGGCAGTGAACTGTTTGAAAAAATGCATCAAAGAAATGGGGTCTCATGGTGATGGAATGCCATTACAAACAAATGCACATCATGGCACTCCATCACCATAAGACCACATTTCTTTTAGGCATTTTTTCAAAAAATTCATTGCCTTCTCTATGGTATTATTGCTTACTATTATGCTTTGATAGAATTTTTTCCAAGCATCCATAGTTTTTTGGAAAGCACCTTGTGATAGGTCGAATTAGGTGGTTAGAAAGAAAGCAACAAGTTAAAGAGCACGAATAAACAACTAAAACAACCTACACTTCAAGATTAGCCTAAGTTGGAAACAAAACAAGACAAAGCCACGAAATGAAACTTTATACCTTGCGTTGAGTCGATCCTTTGGTTGGCCCTTCGATCTTGGATGTGTATGCTCCTTAGATGGCACAAGATGTGTGATGTGAGATGCAAATGATGCTTGGAAACATGAAAATAGCTAAGTGTGGATTGAGAAACAAAACTACAAGAGTTTGGCTACACAAAATGATCTCCCAAAATGAGAGAAAAGAGGGGGTATTTATAGGATTTTTGGGAAATCCTAGGGGAAATGGACGGTCAAGATTGATCCACCAAATATCAAGATGTAGGGCTGAGGTGAGTTGAGAACTCACAAGCCCTCACATCTTGACATGTGGCATGTGAGATAGCCCTAAAAGGTGAAGTGGACATGAGGTGGAAGGAGAAGGACATGACATGGAGAGGGGTACAAAGTACCTTGGGATTGGACAAGATCTCCTCATAAAGGAGGTACTTGTCCCCATGTGGGAGAGAGGACAAGTGGGGAATTAAAAATTCCTCAAATATTCTCATGGGGAGATGGGAAAGAATTTTAAATTCCAAAGGGTGCATTGGGGGATTAAAAGGTGAATTAAAAATTCACATGGGGAAGGGAGATGACTTGTCAAAAAAGAAAAGCATTTAGTAAGGTTGACTAAGGACACATGTCATAAAGGACATGGGGAAGAGAAAAGGAATTTAATATTCCTTGGAAGGATAAAAGGAATTAAAAATTCCTTGAGAGATTGATTAGGATAGTTAGTGAAGGATTAGTGGATGGTTAGGTGGCTAAGAGAGATTAGAGGCCAACTTGTAAAAGTTGGAGGATGTGACACATCCTAATCAAGGATTAGGCATGTGTACACCTTAATGATGGGATTAGAAGAAGGATTAAGATAAGATAAAAATGATGGAGGATGTGACATGAGGAGGAATTAAATAAATGGAATATTTATTTAATTCAATTGATGGAAGGAGGATTAAAGAGACAAGGTATTATTGATTAAATACCTTAGGGATTTGGTAGAATTAAAGATATTAATTAAATAATAGCAGTATTACTTAATTAACAAAAATAAGATGAAAGGGGATGAATTTGGATAAATTAAGTGTCCAAATTTAGACATCTACATTTTGCCCCTCTTTGAGATGGTGTTACGAAGTAGCATCATTTCAAAGAATATTAAAACATAGAACCTAGAAGAAGATGGTTAGATTGGAAAAGATGCCCCAGTCACTCAAAGAAGTGACTAGGAAGGAAGAAAGAAAATGATGAAAATTAGGGATGAAGGATGCCCCCTCGAGAGGACATGCGGGTTCAAGAGAACACGAGTGTGCTCTCGAAATGGATGAGAGGATGCAAGGGGAGGTGAAGAAGATGATGCAATGTGATGGAAGATGGGGAGGGGAGCGTGATGAAGGATGAATGGATGGGGGGGATTTGAGGATGAGAGATGAAATGCAATCTAAATGCAATTTGCCATCGTCAGAGCACTGATTTTTGCTATAGCATAAGACACAAGACACCAGGGTATGAAGAACCAAGGCGGATTAGTGTCTAATGCAGAAAACAAACATAAGAAACAAGAAGGCTATCCCAACACCCCAAAGTCACGATGACCTTGGTCGGGCCAGGTATCGGGATAACCACAAGCACACAAGGATGCCCCAGCGTAACACAAGACCTCAGGGATCTTGGTGGGTACTACGTGGGACAACCGAGAAGACAAACAAAAAAAATCAAGATACACCCCTATGTTGACGAGTCAAAGCACACCATGATATGATGGATCAAGGCGACCATGACAAGTGATGATAGGGAGCTCAAAGGATAAACAAAAGCCAAAAGCATCAAAAGATCACAATTAATTTCAAATGTCCTTTGCCATAGGATCAATCAAGGGGATGGATGGGATTGATGAGGTCTACTAGGAATGATGCATCCTGTTGAGACCGATGATGGATACTAAAGTAAAAGATTGATATGACGCAGGATATTCAGAACTGATTAGATCTGATGATACAAGTGGATCTCGTTTGTTAAGATCTAGCTAGATAAGGGTGTAGCTTGCTGACACGACACACGAGAGACATGACACAAGATAAGAGACTTCGATGGAGGGTAAAGACGGGACAGACAATAGCGACAATGGTTGAAGACCAATGATGGAACGATAGACGAGAGACGATAAAGGAGCCTCGGGGGCTGATCAAGTGATCGACCTTGCCTACGTGAAAGCACAGGGGCAACGTAGTTCGACAAAAGGCTGACAATAGACCATGATGGAGATTTTGATGGATGACCAAGATAGGATGGAGAACAGGAGAAAAGTGGACAGTATCGATCGATGATGGATGGAACATGATAGATGATAGAGGATTGGATGGACAGAACAGAAAGACCGATGATGGAACCCAGGGGGCAGATCAAATGATCGACCTTGCCTACATGAAAGTGCAGGGGCAACGTAGTTCGATGGCAGGCCAAAGACAAGTGATGGATGAAAGATGATGAGATAACCCTAGATAAGGGGTTAAAATGATTGGACCGACACGATGGGACAAGATAGACTAGTGGGATTGGATTGGAGGATGGTGGTGATCACGAAGCTCAGGGATGGGATAGTTATCCAAGTCATCAAAAGAGGGATGATGAGATGATGAATGATGAGATATAGGCTATAGCGAGATTGAAAAGATGTGTAAAAGAAGAAGTGATGATGAGAGGTAGATGGAATTGGGTTGCGAGGGATTATGAGATGGGAGGAGGGGAGAGGATGGGGGGAGGAAAAGGATTGTTTGGGTGGATTGGATGGGAGGATGAGGATGGAGATGGGGATATAATGATAAGGAAATGAGGAGAGGGGAATGGAAGGGAGTGATTTGATAGGATGAATGATGTCTCCAAGGACTATAGCACAAAGGAAGATAGATGCCCCCACTCTAGATATGTCATGTGCGGGGAGGAATGAAGGATGGAAGACAAGTGGATGGGAAGATAAAAGAGTTAGATGGATGAAGATAGGATGCATGGATAAGGAAGGGATGTGGAAGGTAGCATGATGGGTGGATCAGGAAGGGAGACGAGTGCAAATGAGGATTAGGATAGCATGCAGATGAGGGAGATTATGCTAAGAGGTGCCCAAAGCATGCTTATATGTTTGCCCCATTGTTATCAAGATCACAAGGAGGATGGAAGGATTGGGATAAATGAGATATGCCAAGAAGGATGTGTAAGCTCGATAGGATGGAGGGGGTGGACGAAAATGATGTATAGCAATAAGATGGGTGCATAGCCGAAAGTGTAGCAGGAAGCATAGTGGATGGAGGGAATGCAAATCAGGAAATTGTCCCCAAGTGTAGATGGGGATTTACGCATGATGCCTGTTTGCCAGGTTTTCATCATGGTACTTATCCAAGGCGCTTGTTTTCCAAGTTTTCACCATTGGACGGATTATTTCTCTTTATTATTTTTTTTTTTGATTTTTGATTTTTGGATAGTATGCGGAAGGAGATGGATAAGGATAGGGAGGCAAATAAGTGGATTTAGAAGACATGCGATAAGGATATGGATGAACGACTCAAGCATCAAGTTCTATACGAGGTATTAAGAGCCCATGTTGGAACCGACTATTGTATGTTGGTACAACCTGATGAGGAGAAATGGATTATGCAAAAGGATGAATTAGAGGGATTTGATGGGGGAGATATGTGGGATAATGGGTGGGATGTTGAAAAGTGTATGGATGGAATGATGGGGTGGATGTGTGATGGGGAGATGTGTTCGGGACCAACATTGGCACATATGGTGATGGATGTGAAAAGATAAGAGGATTGATGGATGGAGGATGTGGGGATAATGGAGGGGATGGGATAGTGAATTTTGGGACATAGGGACCCAAAACAGACTTAGGAGATGAAAGATGGGTATGCTTAGCTTTTGGATTAGCAACTTTGGATGTTCTTACAGATTTTTCATTTGATGGCATTGCATCTTTTTTCCTTGGGATCCACATGGTTTTGATCTTTGCTTTGCTGGCTCTTTGCGAGCTATAGATTTGATTTTGATTTGGGATTTTGTTTTTCTTTTCTTTACCATGTCTTTTAGAGGGGACATGGGAAGCATTGGATTCATGTGGATTTTTGGATTTATGCATTTTTATGTGAGCATCCAAAGTGCATTTATTAGCAATGGGATGGGTGTGAGAGGATGGACGATGTGGAGCAATGGAGGTAGGAGTATGGGGATTACGTGTAGATGGGGGATGTTTAGGTATGTGCCTTTGTTGATCCTGATTATGGGATATGCGAGAGGGTTGTTTATGATGGATGACATGTATAGGCGTTGGATGGATGAGTGAATGAGATGGAGGAGGTGATCTTGGGATATATGGGCCCAAGATGGATAAAGCGGGTGGAGGGACATAAGAACCCAAGATGGATGCAGTAGATGAAGGATGGGAGATTGTGGATGGAGGGATGTAAGGACCCAAAATGGATGGAGCAGATGACAGAGGAATATGGACGGTTGTTTTGAGGCGATACGATAGAGGAGGAGGGATTGCAGCATATGACTTGGTGGAGCGATGGGAAGAGCCAACATTTCTTTTGGAAAAGGCTCGTTGAGGATGTCTAGAGGTTGTACCAACATGTTTAGATTGTGAGTCTTCGGAAATAGATCCAAGACCTTGCATGCAGATTTGTTCTTTGACTTGGATGGGCTCTAAAATACCTTGCTCATGAAGGCCTAGACCTTTTCCTTGATAGTTCATGTTCTTGAGCATTCGATCCATGATAGGATTTTTGTTATTCTGAAAACATGACGCAAGTCCATTATTAGGTGGGGGATGATGGGTGGTATATACACTATGTTTTTCTTCCGCAAGGAGGCCACCATGGAAGAATGTGAGAGTACCAAGGGGATATGCAAGTGGTGTGGGGATAGCATTTTTAGGCAATGATGGGGGATCCTGAGAAGGAGATGATGGGATAGCAACATTTGGATGGGTTGTATCTGGAGAGGGAGTAGGGGATATGATAGGATTGGATTTGGTGGTAGCAGGCTCATGCAATGGAGACAGAGATGGAGCAGTAGAATCTTGAATGTCAAGAGGATGATGGGATGGAATGGATGGCATGTGATCTTGTGGTAGACTAGATAGGATGGTAGGATCTTGATCTAGAGGAGGGGATATGATAGCATGCTTTGGATTAGGCTCTCGGCATGACTCATCGTGTGCAGGAGGTATGATAATGGAGTCATGGGGAGACTCTTCAAGTG